>OX243814.1:46354301-46391801 GCA_945859605.1 Lumbricus rubellus
GTTTATCTTTAAAAGTCTAAAACAAGTTTTAAAAAATACATAGTCTAAGAAATACACAGTCTGTTTTGAGAGGTTACAGCAGCTGCACTGAAAAGTTGTCGTTCGGACTTAAAAGACGACACACTCTCCCATCTACAGGGTGGCTCAAAAAAATACCCCACCGGATAAAATGCAATATCTTCGCAACCCATTGATATTTTTCTACGAAAATTTTCCAATTTGTAGGGGAATGAATTTCCAACAATCCCTGAAAGTTTCACTTTAAATTTTCATGTTTGCAAAAGTTACAGCTGTTTAAACTTTCAATTCCGTTTTTTCGAACTTCCGCGGAAACATTAGCGTCATTTGTTGATTTCCATGTCAAATAATATCACCTTTCACTACCACCTCAGAAATCCGTTTTACAGTTTATCGTAAAGTATGATGGTAGTGTACATTCCCTGCTTTAATACGAGCTCGAATTCTTTTTGTGAAACTCGGTATGGGCTTGTTGATCGACTCCTCCGGCAACTGATCCCACATTACCAGCAAGACTTCCTTCAGTTAGCCAATGTTCTCCAACTTGGGATGAAATGTCTTGCATCGTTCCAGCATAGCTTCCCAGTCGTAATAAACAAAAGGGTTAAGGTCTGGCGAGTTTGATGGTCATTCACCTGTGCCAATATATTTACCGCAGTTGATGGCAATAAGATAGCATCATCATAATCAACCCTGCCGTGCGAGCAAGCAGGCGCAACGTCATGCTGGAAAATAAAACCAAATGCTAGAACACGCCTTCAGTGTTCAATGAGCCTGGGTAACAGAGTTCAACGGGAAGTTTGACATTTAGCCAACTGAATGGGATAAAGTGCAGTTTTTCCTTGCAGCCGTAACACACGCCAGCAGATTTGACGCCGAAACCATGATGTGCTTTGCAAACTTTACCTTTGAAACTACCAAGCGAATTTCGTGAACATCGCGCTTTTTTCCGTCAGACCAAACGACCACTCTTTTCCTGTCTTTCTTCGACATCTGACTTTTGCTACATAATCACGTCTACAGATAGCCTTCAATGTGCTCAGGCTCCACTTTTCACTGGGTATTTTGCAATGATCTTGCAATACCCAGTCTCTGATCACGCAACGCCCGAGTTCCCACTTTATCATCTGCTGAAACTTTGCCCGTGACGTTCAGTATGGATTCACAAATTGAGATCTTAATATATAAAATATCACCAAATACTACCAGCATGCTACATAAACAGCTTATTTACAGCTCTTAGTGAGGTCATATGACATCATCATCACTTTATGTGTTGAAATTTGCAAAAAAATCTTAAAGAAATCACAGGTATTGGAAAGTGATTCTGCGAAAATTAGTAAAAATGGAAAACTGTTTTTGCACAGCTGTAACTTCTGAAGTAATGCAGATTCATTATTGAGATTTTCAGTGATTGTTGCAAATTCTTTCCTCTATAAAGCCTGCTATTTGCATAGAAATGTCTCGATTGGTTGCGGATATATTGCATTTTTGCTGCTGGGGTATTTTTTATTGAGCCACTTTGTAGTTGTGAAAGTGAGGTAATTACGCGTTCAGAATGATAAACGCATCATTGAATTCATTCATTCAGAGCATTTATATAGCGCCCCTTCAAGAAACTACTCAGAGGCGCTCCCAGCCCAAACACGAACAAAGAAAAAATACTTGAGAGACTTGTAGAACTCAGACGAATGGACCACAAGTAGAGAGCGAAGCGTAACCGGGATGTGATTCCAGACAGTAGGCCCCACGACCAAGAAAGCACGGCGCTGCTTAATAGCCAAGCGAGCCCGCGGGACAATAAGGACACCCCTAGCCGAAGAGAATATGGATAGGCATGTTGTAACAAAAGCACCTAATTAAACAAAAACAATGTATACTCTTTCAGCAAAAAATCATGGTTGAAAACCACAGAATCACTGCTGTTGATATCGCTAACTGTGAACTGCTGTCTAGATTTTGGCGCGATGTAAACGGTGCCTACGACCTGCTAATTATAGATCTATCGTTTTAGCGTTTTAAATTATTTGCCTCATGTAGCATTATTTTTGCATCAATCCATCTTCTAGGCCCTACTACTCTGGCATTGATCTTTTTCATGAATCCAATTTCTTAGACAAGAATTCGCTTCATCAATCCAGCTTCTGTTTGAACAACAGGTAGGCTATTTTCATCAATCCAGCTTCTATAATAAATAACAATTTGGCCCATAAACCCACCAACTATAAATTATCAGTTCAGCTCAAATTTAAGCAAAAATCTTTCAATCGCTGCTACTTCTATATCTATACTCTATAGGTAAACAATCATCAATCTGACTTCTGTTCAGGCCTACATTAATTCAACTTGTGTGCGGCAGATGCTAGAACCCTGCAATTGCGAATAATTTAGAACGCTCAAGGGATAGATACGGTAACCCGACCATCTGTAACAAACGTAAGTCTTGTTACATAGAAAATGGGTTTACTTTAGGCAGTCCTCTGAACGGCGGTCCTACATTCCGACCACTAATAAAACGAAAAGAGAACCGCGTTGGTCGATTCAAGTCGGTTCCACGAAAAGAACTCCCGCTAAATATAAGTCTGGTAAAATTGATAAATGCAGATTTTCAAATATCTCAATCGCTAATCTTCAAATTTAATGATGACCTTTTTGTAATGCCCCCCAATCCCCATACTCAAAAGGAATCATAGGCCTACATCCTGAGGAACTCAACCTGATTGTTATTATCTTTATAAGCCGAATATTTCATTTAAAAAATTAATTTGGCCTATAACTAATTTTACACAAAAATAATGCAGGCATGTGCAAAAAATAGGCCTAGCATTGTTGTAAAATGGCATCATGAACTCTGTTTAGTTCCTATTTCGTACCGATTTAATATATGAAGAAGTTTTGTGTAATTTTGTATTTTCTTCAGTTGAATGTTTAATCTTAAATACCCGAATAAACGGCCATTTGCTCGTGTTCTATTCTAGACACCTTTTGGACATTTTAGACTTTAGTATAAGCTTACTGTTCCCAATTCTACATCTTAATAAGTTAAAGAAATACTTTGAGCAAAGACATCAAGTTCATTTCTCGTTTTTATTCAGACACCATCCAGGATTTATGAATGGGTCGCCTACCAAACTCTATTTGAGACACTGTGGCCCTAAACTCAAAATGTATCACGCAATGTGCGTCTCCCTCAAATCAATTAAGACAAAATTAAGACAGAGTAATCGTAATCTCGAAATATCTACAGCGCCCACACCAGCTTATTCAGTATTCACATGAGCATAATCGAAACAAAATTGATATGCAGCTGGACAAGATCCGGAGAGTCAGGCAGGCATGAAAAAGTGACTGTTGGTTGACTTAGTAGCAAAAGCTTGATATCAGTAAAGCCATTTAAGACACACGAGGATGCGAGCTAACTTCGGGGACTCAGAGTGGTGTTGCAGCCTCACACAAATTAAACGATGCCTCAAAGATAATCGATTCACATTATTAGCTTATAATAGTCGCGTGAAGGGCTGGTGCGATAAATGTGTAAGACAACGACCGGAATTCCGAACATGAAGTCGAGTTCATACAAGCAGGCATCTACGTGATCACATTACATTTTACATTCACTGTCGCATTCTAATAGAAAAAATTCACTGAGTTGAAGCCTAAGCTTACTTGTCCAGCCATGCAAAGAGCTTCATCACTTCGAATTCGTAATCGGATTCAGTTGACTCTTCGCCATCAGAGGTCGCTTCATCTTTGTCAATGTTCACAGCTGGACTACCTCCAATGCCTGATGGCTCATCAGTTACCACTGGTTTAGAATTCAGATTTTCTGTTGACGCTTGCTTTGTGTAGACGTCATATGAATGATCGGGATCGATCGGTTCTCTTTTAGCATCTATATTGGAGTTTTGAGTTCTTTAGGACTTTGCTGACTGGCTGTGCTATGTGACGCATTAGACTGTTTCGACTGACTTTCTGTCTTGCCAGCAACAGCTGATGTGTTGCGATTGTTGAGATGCCTGATGGCTTCTGCTTCTGGAGGAGTTGTTTTGCTGCGACGTATTGTTTCATACCTATAACCGTTTCCGAACCACTGGGTTAGGGGTTTTGATGGCCATTTTTGAAACTTGATTGCAACAAAAGTAACATTGTCGCTGAGTTTGCTTTTCTTTGTCCCCAATCCGAAATAAACTGTGATAGGTTCACCACTTTCATTTGTAACAATAACAATATTACCATAAGGCTGTATTGCCCAATAGTTCGAATAAATGTAGTCTAGGCATATATCATCATTCGTCCTTGCGATGTTGACATTCGGAGCCACGCCTGGTTCACAAATATTAATGTTTTGGTTTCGTCTGTTAAGGACTTGCTGACGTTCGGTCTCCTTCTCACTTTGAACCAAAATACTGTTCTCATCTATCACAACAAAAAGTTATACTCAAATTACTTCATTATTTAAGATGTTAATTAGCCTCAATTGAGCAGGAAGGCTTAACAGCCAAATGCGATGCTATGCTACTTAAAATAAAAAATGTGTGGCACTTTACATTACATTGAACAACTAATGACATTGGAAAATTATCGAACTTATCACATTGCTTTTGGATTCATGAAACTGATATCAATAGGCCTACATGTTACTTCATCAAGACGATATAATTACTTATGAATTTATTTGAGCTTATTATTTTTTTTAGCCCAATGAGCTGATTACAACGTAGTCTTGTAGATTCGTATGGCTGATTAGAATGTACGAGAATTGTCATAGTAAAATGTAAAGCTACACAAATCAAAATATAGAGGCTGCAATTTTTATTTTAAGACCGAGAGGAAATGGCGAAACTGCAAACGTTTTTGTGGCACAGTTATTAACTGACAATAATGCTATTTCAGATCTATGGCAAAGAAGGCAACTTGCCTCTGGCGACATCTTCATTCTCCTGAACGGCGTCACGTCGGTAGCACACCGCAAACCGCCGATGACTGTCAGGACACATAGTAGACTATTCATGAAGAGATTTAATTGTGGACAACTGTTGCAACGATTGGTCATGGTTGCATCTTTTCACAAAGATGCCATCATGTGAACATTTAAACCTGAAAATTGAAAATATACACCAACGATTTAACTTATTGTGTTGTACTTTATAGTGTAGCTACTATATTTTAAAATGCTACCTCTTTGAAGCGAACTATTCGAGACGCACGAGAAATGAGAGTAATCAACGGCTGAATCTGTCTCTGAAGCGCATCTGAATAGCCTCTCTAAGGCGCTGAATTTTGACGTCACTCATTATTTTCCATTCTAAACATAAACGCTATGGTTATGGCGGAACATTCTGACACTCATGCGCAATTCTCTTCTTGGGGTAGCTCCCTCTTACATCCGTTCTCTTTGTATCCTGGTCTCCTCTCTCCTCGGTCGCTCTGCTTTCGTTCGACAGCCAACGGCCTTCTTGTTGTTCCTCGCATGCGTAGAGCTACTGCCCAGTCCAAAGGTTTTGCCTATGTTGGCCCCTCCTGCTGGAACCGTCTCCCACATAGACTTCGTCTAGAGCTTCTTAATCTCTCTCCCTCTGTTTAGGAAACGCCTGAAAACTTCTGTGAGCGGCGCTATATAAATGTTCAATTACAATTACAATTAACATGCAGTCACCTAATATGCTCGCTCTTGTGTCTTCTTTATCTTAAGTTTTACGACAGGGTTCCGACTGTTATAGTCAATTAATCAATCAATCTTTTTATTTTGTAACCAAACAACAATTTTTTTAACCAAACAATCATTTTCTTACAGTCAAGCCGCATAGTTCATAGTTGACTGCTTGCCACAGGTACTGCCATCTTCACCATATATAAAGTGAACTGGCAAACACATGTCTGCAAGGATCTTTGGTAAAGACAGTTTCCAGTCGCCTATAGCCCTAGGTTACTATAACTCACTTTTAGGATATGTACTGGAAAATGGTTCAGAATTGTTTGGCTAGAGTCATAAATTGGACTAAAACATTCAAAAATGACCATAATTATAGTCGAAGAGCTTGAACTTGAAGCTTTGCATCGACTTCCAGTTCGGGAACGTAATAGTTTCGACTGGAGTTCACAGTTTGTAAAACTCTAAGCTCTAAACTCTGGCCAGCCAATACAATTTTTGGAAGTTCTTATTCCTCAAACCTATCACTAGAATGGAGGAGTGGAAATGGGGGGTGGCATGCGTCTCAAAAAGCCTCTGCCCCTCAACTGCCCACCACACCTTCTCGCGGCCCCCCGTGGAAGCACAGTGCGTGGTGGACGACCGAGTTTCCGCAGTTATAAGCGAACCCAACACACCTGAAGAAGGAAGAAAATGACGGACAGTGGAAGACACGACGCTAGAGATGGTGTCTCAATAAAAACACCGAGAGGAAGGCAACGGGAAACCACCTCTCTATTTTTCCCAAGACAATGCCAATGACAGAAAAAAGCACAATACCGAGATGAGTGGCGTCGTTGGGCATCTGGGCCTACTCTGCCGAGAGGCAGCAAACCTAAAGAAGAAGAAGATCACAAGAATAATTTCTAAAAGTGAAACAGTAGGCTAATTACAGAAAATTTCAGACTGGTTGTAAAGCAACAGCTATCACTAATCTAAGTAGGCTAAAACTATAGTTAGGCATACGTTCTGTTCTATTCTGTTCTGTTCACATACCGTAGTAAGAAAACTCCTTCCCAGCAGGGCAAAATTCGACAAGTTCCAGATTGGAAGTAGGCTAACCTCAGTAAAGTTCCTAGGATTTCATTTGGATCAATATTTTAATTAACATGGGACATTCAAATATCGCAAATTGATTCACAGATTTAAAATAATATAGGCGTCTTATCGTTCCGCCCTCTGAGACTGATCATATGGTAACTCGGTGAGGACCACCTTTGGACTACTATAGCTTACGGACAGCCTTTTTGACTCAACTGCCCACCACGCCACCTACTCGCCTAGGCTATAGGCCTATTCTCGTGCATAAGCTGGTGCTTCGCGCTTGGCTTTCGAGTACCTGGTATTATTATTATTGACTTATACGGTATATAGCGCACCTTCAAGATACACTACTCAGAAGCGCTCCCAGTCCAACAACGGCTAAAGAATTATGAAGATACTATGGCACGTAATTTCTAAAATAACGTCTTGGTATGATTAAGTAGTTGGCGTACATGTATTGTATAATTATGATAATGGCGCGACCTGTACGCCCATGCCTTTATGATTGACCTCAAAGGTCTTCTTTAGAAATACATCAGACGATAAGCTTAGACTTACCGAATTTCGTTTTGTCCGTCAGCGTACACGTTATTATGTCTGTGTTTGTCAGTAATTAAAACTTTAGCGACTAAAATAATATTTTTTCCTAACTTCGCCGTAAGTAAAAACCTGCAGTCATTTTCGTTTTTACTATCACCGATGATCTAGGTCAGTATCTAGGCCCAATGGCGACAGTCTGGCTTAATATGCCACCTACATCCGAGCTTAGGCCGATAGGCTATTTAGTGTGGCTGGACGGTCGTGAACGGTGTCTGTCCATGCACTCATTGCACTTATTTTAAATTCTGGACGCCGTCCTGCCATTTATTTCGCCAGCCCATACAGGAAAATTAAGGAGCGTCCATGCTCTTCTTTTTACATTTTAAGCGATGCTTCGAAGTTCTTGCTTAGGTGTAGGCTTGTAAATTAGATTTACCGAGTTTCGTCAATGTATTTAATTAAGTTATTATTCCTGCGAGTGTCAATAATTAAAACTATAACGACTAAATAAATCTCTTCAATCACCACTTAGGGAAAATAATGAGCCCCGGGAAGAAACCTGCAGTCATTTTCGTTTTCTCTATAGGCCTACCGGTGCTAGGCCCACCGATGATCTAGGTCAACACCAGATCCTAACGGCAACACTGATTAATTATTAATATATCACCGACATGGTAACGCATTATACAACTTAAAATATACCCATGGTATGGAAATTAGCAAGACCCAAGATGGCTTAGGAAAATGCTACGAACCTTCAGATGTTCAGTAGTGCGCTCAATGACGCTCACGTAGGGCCTACAATCAACGACGCTGAAGGACTTATTCAAGGTCCATGCATAGCAACCGTCCCAGAGGCAACTGGAATGGGTGCTAAACGGGCGCCATTAACATCCGGTTCTTGTGACCCACTTTAAAGCATCCGGCAACTTCCTGTGAGATTTTCTGACAGGTAATTCCCCGATATGGGTATATGCCAAGACGAACAGTGACTGAACTCAATCCCGCAAAAAGTAACTTGCTTTTATTCGAATCTAAAGAAATCTATCTAAACATTTTAACAGCGGCGCCGCCAGGATTTTATTTCTGCACGCACAACTTGCACAAAATAATATGAAGCGAACAGCGATCGATACGAGCTTATATTCAGGGGGCGGATCCAGGATTTCTGGTTAGGAGAGGGGGGCGTAAATACTACCAATCCAATCCCATATATATATATACAGTGCTTAAAGTGTAAAAAAGTGCCAGGACGCTGTATTGTAGGCCTAATTGGTCGTCAGTGGCGGCGCCGAAGGCGGGAAGTTGCGAGTGCCAAATGCACGAAGCCCATCCCGACTAGGGGGTCTGGGGGAGCGTCGTAAGCTCCCCCAGCGGGGTCTGGGGCGGAGCCCCAGCGACCAGCGCATTTTTGGCTGTTTCGACCTTAAATGAAGCCATTTTTAGACTCTTGTTTGCCAGCTATTTGTGAGCGACAAAGTCGCGAAATTTTTAAGACTAAGTCGTTTCTCAGTGTCGCAAGCTACCAGGATAACAATAAAAATCAAAATGTTATTGTAAAAGAGAAAAGTTTTGTCTTTACAGTAGAGCTTACCCAGCGGGGTCTGGGGGCGGAGACCCAGCGACCAGCGCATTTTTGGCTGTGTCGACCTCAAATGGAGCCATTTTAGGCAGCCTAGGCCGGTCGTCCGTATATAACTGCATGGACGCCATCCATGCAATCATGGACGACCGTCCTGGTAGTGCTGGCCAAATAAGTCATAGGACGGCGTCCTGCCTCGAATATAAGTGCCAGGACGCCGTCCATGACCGTCCTGGCACACTTTAAGCCCTGTATATATATATATATATATATATATATATATATGAAATTAGATCACGCCACACTATAATGATCCTTTTTATAGAAAATGTTGTGGAACTTAAAAAGATATATAGTCTCTCCTATAAAACCACTGGTCTCCACTGAAGGTTAACAGTGAAACGATTATAAATCAGTTCTCGGTTTTGATCACGCAACCCTTGATCCAAAAAGGAATTAATTAAGTGTCACATGCCAGTGGATTAAGCAGTGTCATTCTCCTTGAATGCTTTCTGGCGTAGGCCCTAGGCCTTGATAATGACATCCAGGAATCCCAGGATCCATGGACCTCTAGGGTCTAAGCGGCTCAATGCCAAGATGGCTCTCTATTAGAGTGTAAGTAAGTAAGGAAGTAAGTATATTCTATAGATTAAAAAATTTCAGTAGAATTTAATCGCTTATAATAAATTTACAATTTGTGGGAAAAATTTTTTTGCCTTTCCGCGCTGTACGCACTTGCGTAAGTGCGTACGCCTAACGGCGCCCCTGCATTTTAACTCATCGAATGAAGATCCACAATTTATGGGCCTACATCGCAAGAGTGCAGTTCCTTCGCGATCATAGGGCAGATCTTCGCACATGGTGTAGGACAAGGGGAAGAACAGTTGAGGATATAGGCCTAATTTCTTCTCTGCTCTATCCGTTACCGCTCGAGTCGATCCAATGTCTTGATAGTACAGCTGACTGGTTGAAACCAAATTGAAATTCCCTTTGTACATTAATTCGCGATAATAAAAGTGCAACGATAGATCTATTGTTTACATCATGCTATGGGATATACCCCGCAGTCGATCGAGTCGTGGGCTACGATCGACTTGGCTCGGCCGACGATCGACTCGATCGACTGCGTCGACACGCCGACCTTTTCACGACTCGATCGACTTGGCTCGGTCGACGATCGACTCGATCGACTTCGTCGACTCGCCGACCTTTTCACGACTCGATCTACTTGGCTCGGCCGACGATCGACTCGATCGACTTCGAGTCGACTTGACCTAGTTTTGTCTCTTGCTCACCCCTGCAGTTATATGATCTCAAAATGAAATCTGTGTGACGTCACACTAAGCCTAATTTCGTATTCTCAGTGAATTTATAGTAGATGTGCATTGTAATCGTAGTGACGTCACAATAGGCCTCGTTTAGATTCTGTAAAATTAATGAGTTTCAAAAATTATTACGGTTGATCTGCGTAATAATCGAAGTCACGTCACAATTCGTCTAGTTTATACTATTAAAATGCTCTTCTTTAATAGTAGATATGTATAATAATTAAAGTGATGTCACAGTAGGCCTTGTTTATATTATCAAAATGCACTTCTATAATATTGCATTTTGTATCATAATCGAAGTGACGTCACAATAGGCCTAGTTGTTTTAATTCTCGAGGTGAACCTGTAATAGGCCTATAATAGTAAAAAATTGCATCATAATCAGAGTGACGTCACAATAAGCATGGGTCTAGTATTGTATTCTCAAAATTAATGAAATTATATGCTAGTAGATCTGTATCCTGATCGAAGTGACGTCATAAAAGGCCCCGTTTTATATTCTCAAAATTACCATCTACACATAATAATTTATACAGGCCTAAATGTATCCTGCTCATTCAGGAGCGGATCCAAGAGGGCAATCCGGCCATGCCCCCACTCCATTCGGACCCTCCTTCCATCAGTTTTCAAGAAGCTGTAAATCAACACAACGGGAACAGGAAGGTGAGAGAGAAACTAGCACATGACTAAAAAGTCAGATTTTAAGTAACCGCAGTTGCCACGAGTTTTTAGAAGTCTTTTGGGCGAAAGACTAAAAGAAGGATTTTTCCACGGAAGACCAACAAGAAATTTTGTCGGCCCAAGACCAAAAAATTTGACCCCCCCGTCAAATATTTCTGTATCCGCCTCTACTGGTTGAACTCAAATCGAAAACGTACGTCTATCAACTTTCACAGTTCCACAAACACGAAATCGTCAGCTGCCAAAAGGTTCATTAGCTGCACTCGTGTGGAAAAGCTGAATTACGTCATTATATCATGTAGTTCACTTTTGAGACTTCAAGAAATAGTAGGCCTAAGATAAATATTTTTAAGTGGAGTCCAGTCGACGGAGCAATGATCGACTCGACTTGCAAGTCGACGATTTTTCGATCGACTCGACTTGGCATGTCTCACGATCGACTCGACTCGCAAGTCGATCGAGTCGATCGAAAAAAACTCACGATCGACTCGACTTGCAAGTCGATCGAGTCGACGATTTTTCGATCGACTCGACTTGGCCGAGTTATGATCGACTCGATCGATCGACTCGATCGACTGCGGGGTATACTATGGGATGATTTTATGCTCTAAGCTTTCTATGAGTGCATGAGAGGCCACCTATAGGCGTAAAAGAGACGACGATTCACTAAACCGCGTAGCCTAGGGCCTATCTTCATTCTTGGGGTGCGGATCCAAGACCTCGATCTCTCCATATCTTCTGCCCTTCTCAATCTGACAGTACCAAGGACAAAACGGTGCCGGTAGGCTATAGCCCACGTTTCACGATGAACGCATGGGCGGAAACTTACTGGGATAGGGGGACGGTCCTCCCAACGGAGGTGTTGGGAGGACGGCCCATGCATTTGTCCCCCCTTCCAATCCTTGAGCGTCAAGACTATAAAAAAAGGTCATCAACTTTTTGGTGGTGAAAATATAAACTTTTCTTGACTTTATCGGTTTTCTTGGCCAAAAATGACTTTAAAAGGTGATCAACTTTTTGGCGGTGGTGAAAATAGAAAAATTTCTTGACTTTTCAGCCAGAGGGCTAAAAACATTTCGAGTCTTCGGCCACTCGTTCGCCCCCCCCCTTCCCCCCCGTCTCCGCCCAGGTTTCCGCCCATGGATGGACGGGCTATTGCTCGCCCTAGACTCCGAAACTCTCTTCCGGCTAAAATTCCATCGGAAAAAGTGAAAAATCGTCTTTTCCTGGACTCATCTCCTCTGTAGGGTGCCTACACCACATGCTCCGTGTCTCCCAGATTGCCTTCTTCTCGTTCGGTCGGATCGGAATTTGGCTTGAACAACGATTTTGCTTCGTGGGTTAGTAGGCCTATCGACCATCGACTGATAATATTTTGAGCAATATACAATGGCGCTAAATAAGCTCTTGAGTATTTACTTTATGTTTATCGATATTCTTGAATGTCTGCAGACTTCCAAATAGGCCTACTGCATGGTCTGCACGCGAGGACTTTAACCTGAATGGCATGGCGCCCATTTGAATAGGCAGCGCTGGTGAAGGAATCTCACCCGATCAAGTCAGTGAAAAATCAAAGCTCCGATTCACAATAGCGAATCAGTAACGTATCAGGGCCAGCTCGCGAGGCAGCTCTCGTCCGCCTGTGCCCCGTCTATCTGAGGCGGTAAGCATGGAAAAACAGGCCACTCAAAAGCAGATTTTTAAAAAGATACTATATATGAGTGTTCTGAAACAGAAGAGCTCTTTCGTCTCGGAGTGGATATCGTTACCTGGCGCTAAGCAAATGCTGACAATGACCGAACGAAAAACAGAACGAATGAACCAAATGGCTACAAGCCCAAGCAAATAGTAGGCCTATAAGGGGTCACTCCGACTCTGTTTCCAAACTAGATGCAACTCTGCGTGAAACAATTGCGTAACCTTTAGGCACGCGCCAAACGGGACAGCACGAACAGGCCATGGCATAATAACATAGGTTACAATCCGAATCAGATATCATCGTCACGATACGCTTCTTGTTTCGTTCACTCATTCTTTTGCTAATAGCCTAATATTAGCCTAATTCTTTCGTTTCGCTGAATCGTTGCTATTTCTTTTTCTTTCTTGTGTTAGTTTTTAGATTTGATGCACGTTTTCACTTATTCACTCATTTATTTATTCATTCATTCACTCGTTCATTAGTTCCTTCATTGATTTATTATGATCCTGTCAATAGAATTAATTTAAGCAAGTTGTCATACTAATATTGGCTATTATGCGCAGCGCATGAACTAATGACTTACATGATAAATCCACAAAGTCTGTGTTATTTGAAACAGAATATGTTTTCGTAAAGCAGTCTCTGAGCTCAATCACTTCAAGCTATACTATGAGACAGATCGAATCATTCCAAAGGATTGGTATTGTATTGTTCTAAGTTCTAACACAAAAGGATTATTGAAAGCAGTGGTCAACTAATCATCAATAAAATCCAAGTAAAACAATGCATGATAGATCTAATATAATCGATATCAAATGATTTGTATAATTAATTAATAATTAGTCTGTTGTTGCCCACACTGTTTGATTCACAAGTAAACGCACAAAATAATGCTAAAAGCATAAATGCAAACAATTAGGCTACGTTGGAACCGTGTCTTTACTTCATTACAATCGCTCATAGTTTATGCATTTACAGATATAGGCCTATTTAAACAATACACAATTATAATAGGCTAAAATCTGGCTTCTAAATTTCGTCTTCAGTAAAATCGATTTCTTTACTGCTTGGGTCCCTGAGTCCTAGGCCTACACTATTTCCAGGTAGGCTATCTATTGCGTTGAGTATGTCAGATAGACGATTGGCAATTGTGGCTGACGGTTGGTCGCATTCCCCTTCTTTGTGTAGGTGGGTCACAATTCCATAAACAAAAACTTCATTCGATCCTTCTTCAGGTATCGATGTAACTAGTGTTCCGCTGTCACCTTTTGCAGATATTGCTCTTTTCTCGTTCTGAATTCGTAACATATTTTTCACTTCTCTGCTCCAGTCATCTTCCTTTACTGATGAAGAATCTTGACTATTGCGCTTTAGAGTAAAACGGTCTGATGTAAGTTTCCCGTGTTTTTCAGCACCGTGCTGGTCAATAATTCGAAGCAGTGTTCCTTTTTTAATGCTTCCTTTATACAATTTTAATTTGTATCGACCTTCCTTATCTTTAACACAGGTGATATTTTTGACATGACAATGTCGAGTCAGATCCAAAAGTCCCAAGTCTGCAGTTGTTCTGAGAATGACAGTCTCTCCGCCGCGAGTAAAGGACACATCTACTTCAAGAACTTTCTCTATAGTTCCTATAAGGTGTTGCCTATCGTTGCTGTAGTGGTGAATATTATTTGATGGACCAATATGTGCCACTGTCAAACCTTTTGAACCAACTCTTCCGGAAAACCGTGCCGGGTGTTCATCGCTAGTTATTATGTCCCCCGGTTGTAATTCGAATTCTACATGCTCCTCCTTGTATCCCCCGGTTGCCTGGCTGCCCATTTCTGCTTCAAGACTCTGCGTCTTCGCTGTTTGAGTATTAAGCTGTTCTTCAGCACTCTCTAGGCTTAAGCTTACTTCTGCTGATTGTGTACCGGTATTAATCGTTGGTGCAGGATTCTGGCCATTGGGCGTCTGACTATTGTTGGTCTCGTTGGGTTGCTCTTCATCTTCTCCAAATGGATCGGCACTAAGCATGCAAACGCCCGGTTCTGTGTCTACAACGCTACACTGAAAGTCTGGAAACTCCTCAGACAGTAAGCGATTAGACTCTTCAACATGTCCTGGTTCAACGTGGATCACAACGCCGTCTTCGCAGTCATAGTAGCTTCTCGCCCAATCTTTCCTGTAACAGAAGAAAAGCGTTCAAGGCACAAAGTTTATCTTTAAAAGTCTAGAACAAGTAAAAATACATAGTCTAAGACTCTAAGAAATACACAGTCTGTCTTGAGAGGCTACAGCTGCACAGCAGCTACACTGAAAAATTGTGGTTTGGACTTAAAAGAATTGCATTCATTCATTCATGCATTCATTCATTCATTTATTCACTCACTCATTCAGAGCATTTATATAGTGCCCCTTCAATAAACTACTCAGAGGCGCTCCCAACCCAACTACAAACAAAGAAAAAAGACTTGAGGGACTTGTAGAACCCAGCCGGATGGACCACAAGTAGAGAGCGAAGCGTAACCGGAAGTTCGTTCCAGACAGTAAACCCCCATGACCGAGAAAGCCCGGCGCTGCTTAATAGCCAAGCGAGCCCGCGGGACCAGAAGCTCACCTCTAGTCGAAGAGCATTTTGATAGGCATGTTGTATCGAAAGTGCCTCATTAAACAAAAACAATGTATACTCTTGCAAGACTTACACCAGAAAAGTAGGGTTGAAAACCACAGAATCACTGCTGTTGATATCGCTAACTGCGACCTGCTGTCTAGATTTGGGCGCGTTGTAAACGATGGTGGTGGTAGCCTACTACCTGCTAATTATATATCTATTGTTTAGCGTTCTAAATTATTTGCCCCATGTAGCAATATTATTTGCATCAATCCATCTTCTAGATGCCCTATAATAGTCGCGTGAAGGGCTTGGTGCGATAAATGTATAAGACAACGACCGGAATTCCGAACATGAAGTCGAGTTCATACAAGCAGGCATCTACATGTACGTCATCACATTACATTCTACATTCACTGTCGTATTCTAATAGAAACAATTCACTGAGTTAATGCCTATATAAGCTTACTTGTCCAGCCATGCGAAGAGCTTCATCACTTCGAATTCGTAATCGGAGTCAGTTGACTCTTCGCCATCAGAGGTCGCTTCATCTTTGTCAATGCTTATTGCTGTAGGCATACATGTACTATCACCAATGCTTGGTGGCTTATTAGCCACCACAGGTTCAGAATTCAGATTTTCTATTGACGCTTGCTTCTTATTGAAGTCACATGAATCATCGGGATTGATCAGTTCTCTTTTAGCATCTATTGGAGTTTTGAGTTCTTTAGGACTTTGCTGAGTGGCTGTGCTATGTGACGCATTAGTCTGCTTCGACTGACTTTCTTTTCCTTTTATTTTTATTTTGCCATCAACAGCTGATTCGTCGAATTTGAAGAGATTACTGATGGCTTTAACAGCTTTTATGTCGAATTTGAAGAGATTACTGATGGCTTTAACAGCTGATTTGTCAAATTTGAAGAGATTACTGATGGCTTTAACAGCTGATTCGTCGAATTTGAAGAGATTACTGATGGCTTTAACAGCTGATTCGTCGAATTTGAAGAGATTACTGATGGCTTTAACAGCTGATTTGTCGAATTTGAAGAGATTACTGATGGCTTTAACAGCTTTTATGTCGAATTTGTCGAGATAACTGATGGCTTTAACAGCTGATATGTCGAATTTGTCGAGATAACTGATGGCTTTAACAGCTTTTAAGTTTTTGAGATTACTGATGGATTTAACAGCTGATATGTCGAATTTGTCGAGATTACTGATGTCTTTCAAAGCTTTTAAGTTTTTGAGATTACTGATGGATTTAACAGCTGATATGTCGAACTTGTCGAGATTACTGATGTCTTTCAAAGCTTTTAACCTTTTAATGCTGGAGGGTAAGCTTATAGGATTTCCCATACTATTTACTACCATCTCGGCATTAAGGGTTAAGTTGTCAAGATAACTGATGTCTTTAAAAGCTGTTAATCTGTAGAGTTTGTCGGGATTACTGACGGTTTTAACAGCTGATATGTCGAATTTGTCGAGATTAAGCTTACTGATGATGGCTTCTGCTTCTGGAAGATTTGTTTTGCTGATACGTATTGTTTCATAATTATAATCGATTCCGAACAACTGGGTTCGGGCTTTTGATGACCATTTTTGAGACATGATTGCAACAAAAGTAACAATGTTGCTGAGTTTGCTTTTCTTTGTCACCAATCCAAAATAAACTGTGATAGGTTCACCACTGTCATTTGTAACAATAACAATATTACCATAAGGCTGTATTGCCCAATAGTTAGAATAAATGTAGTCTAGGCCTATTGCATCATTCGTCCTTGCGATGTTGACATTCGGAGCCACGCCTGGGTCACAAATATTAATGTTTTGGTTTTGTCTGTTAAGGTCTCCTTCTCACTTCGAACCAAACTGCTGTTCTCATCTATCACAACAAAAAATTATACTCAAGTTACTCCATTATTTAAGATGGTTATTAGCCTCAATTGAGCAGGAAGGCTTAACAGCCAAATTCGATGCTTCGCTACTTAGGCATGACATAAAAATTTGGTGGCACTTTACATTACATTGTATACCCCGCAGTCGATCGAGTCATGGGCTACGATCGACTTGGCTCGCGCGATGATCGACTCGATTGACTTCGTCGACTCGCCGACCTTTCCGCGACTCGATCGACTTGGCTCGGCCGACGATCGACTCGATCGACTTCGTCGACTCGATCGACTTCGTCGACTCGCCGACCTCTCGACGACTCAATCGACTTGGCTCGACCGACGATCGACTTCGTCAGTAGAGGCCCAATAAGGCGGCTGACTCATTTGACCAGTACAGCCTTGACCTTCGCCCATTTGACCAGTACAGCCTTGACCTTCGCCCATTCGACCAGTACAGCCTTGACCTTCGTCCATTTGACCAATACAGCCTTAAAAATTGAGTGCCCGCACAGTTTGACCAATACTAGCCTTACTTTTTCAAATTCGATGTCTGGCGTAAAAAAGTAAAAAAAAGTAAAAAAAAGTAAAAAAAAGTAAAAAAAATTTCTCCGGCGTATACAAAATGGACTACTCGAAGAAAACTGTTACTGAATTACGAAAAATCGCCGAGCGCAGCGGCAAGCATGCATATTTTACAAGACGGTGGATAGCGAAGTTCATTGCTAAAATTGACGCCCACACCCGCGAATGCTACGACGATGAATGCCCATGCAAGAATCCACAGCCGGATCGACAACAAGGGCCAGGCACGATTACCGTCGTTCGTCGTCGGCGCAATGGCAACTCACCCCCGTGTGATGTTAGTTTGATCGACAACGAGATCATCGTCGTTAATTGTCAATGCAATGGCAACTCATGCCTGTGTGATGCAAGAGCGTGAGTGGCCTACGACGTAGATATGGGATTACAATATCGTAAACGATTTTACACCGTTGGTTTATAATCGTCTCACAATGTCAACAAGTCTTCGTTATTGATCCACGAGTTGAACGAGTCTGGGTAGCCCAACCACTTCACGAGACATTTCTTCCCGCGTTTCCTAAACACTTTTTCGATTCTAAATATTTCTTGAGTTGTTTTCTGTAGCTCCTGCTCATAGAATGACCCCTGTATTTCCTCAGAATTAGAATCAGTGATCTTGTAAGTTGGTGGATCTGTATATTGAACCTGAGATACTACAAAAACCTCATCTGTCCATCTAGGTATATATCCTTTGTCAAAAATGCTCTTCTTCTTAGTTATTCTGACTCGATCGCCGATTGAAAACTTTGGTATAATAGGCTCTGAAATCTCGTCGCCGTATAAATTCATAAATACCGTCTTTTCGTTCACTTTCATACTAGCCTTCGCGGGAGTCATTTTGATCGAAGAATGTCTCGTGTCATTATAATTACTAACCATCTCATCTAATACATCGATATATCTTCTCGTTGAATTAGCTGTGAAGTACTTGAACATCTTCTCTTTCATCGTACGCACCCATCTTTCTACGATGGAACTTTTGCCCTCGTTCTCGGTAGAATACAACTCGACTAAATTCTTGACATTTTTGTTATAAAATTCTTTCCCTTTGTCGCACCAAACTTTGACTGGCTGTCGACCGCCCCCGAGTATCTTCACGAACCCATCGGCTGTAGACTTCCCACTCTTGTCATGTAATGGAACGATCCACCCATACTTGGAAAACACATCTATGACGGTCAATAGAAATTTCATGCCATCATTATCTCTAGCGAAAGCCTGCATGTCGATTAGATCAGCCGCCCAAATCTGGTCAATCCCCCCAACACGGACCCGCCTCGTCCTAAAATTTCTCACTACTGGTTTGTGTAATTCATTCGCTAATTGATTAGTCCATTTCAGGTCCTGCTGTAATTCTAGGCTTTTTTTAAACCCAAACCTAGGCTTGTTTTAGCTGACAAGATGGGTTTGACTATCGCCCTCTCTACGCGTTCCCGCAAGCTTGGATTAGGTATATTATTCAACTGGTTTATCATTACTCTATCAGCGACATTCCTAGAAGCCGTATCAGTGTGTTGATTGTATGCCAGGTCGTGAATGTATGCCGCGCTATCTACCCTGTTTATAGGTTTGCTCCAATCTTTGGGGGTTTCGTTGCTATTCAGACGTAAATCTAGTCTAGTACCGGGACCAGTAAACTGATGGCCTGGCAAATGTAATTCGCCCGGAAATTTAGCCCAAGGTAATTTAATGTTGCTGGTGGCAGCGTTCAGTGAACTAACTAGATCTCCACCCTGCGCAATAGCAGACGCCTTCACGAATTGTGTTTTTGTTTTCCCGCATACGACGCAAACACCTCTGAGCATCGATCTCCCATTATTAGCCACGGCGTTCTGCAGATCTGTCGTCTGGGTCTGTTTTTTACATTTTACGCAATACATTTCGTTTTTTAATAATATATATTTTTAAAATGGAGATTAGAGATATGAGTTGGGGCACCGCGCTCTCGAAAAGATTCAATAATCCGCTGCTACCCAAAAGCATACGCGGTTTGATAGTTGGGAAATCGGCGTGTGGAAAAACAACGCTTCTTCTCAATCTTTTACTCAGGCCGGACTGGTTGGATTATAATAACTTGCAGGTATTCGGTACTTCTCTGTTTCAACCGGAATATCGCATTATTAAAAAAGCATACGAAGAAAAATTGCCGAAAGAAGCGATCGTTTGGTTGTTCGACCACCGAGATGAAATCGTGGGCCGAAATGCGTCGCCAGACCTCGTTATGGAAGAAATAGCAAAAAACATAGACGCTAAATCTGATATAATTGCCAAGTTCTTTGAGAGCGCCGACGATGTACCAGACCCGAGAGATCTGAGCGCCGAAAAGAAGAACCTGATGATTTTCGATGATCTTCAATTGGAAAAACAAAACAAATGCGAAACGTATTATAATCGGGGGAGGCATAGCAATGTAGATTGTTTTTACCTCGCCCAGAATTATTTCAAATTACCGCGCCAAACAATCAGAGAAAATGCGAACTTTATTTGTCTGTTCAAACAAGACCTGAAAAATTGTAATCATATTTACAACGATCACGTGAGTACAGATATGGGTAAAGATGAATTTCGAAAACTATGCAAAACAGTATGGGAGCAACCTCATGGATTCGTGGTTTTAGACCTGACTAGCGACAAGTACAATGGTAAATACCGATGCGGACTCGACGAATTTTATATAATCGAGGATCCGCCCTTGTAAAAATTGTATTGTATAGTAAAAATGGAATCATCGCTTCTCAAACAGATATCGGAAAACACGGAAAAGACGGCCTGCAACACGGAACCAAAAACATCATTTTCCATTTTTCTCAGCGAAAAGAGCACGCGAATCAGAACGAAGTTTAATCCACTACTCGAACTGGTGAAGAATAAGAAATATGAAATGGCCTTAGTTGCCCTCGAGACGTACTATTCTTTTCCGAATATCGATGCGACAAACAACGGCTTCAGGTATTCGCCGAATTCCGGCACAGATTGGGTAAACATTGCAGTTCCAGAGGGTTGCTATGAAATAACGGATATCAACGAATATATACAGAGAGTCATGAAGGGGAATGGGCATTTCGATGGAGTAAATGGAAATTACTGTATCTCAATAGCGCCAAACACCAATACTCTGAGGTCTGTGGTGAATATAGAAGCAGATTATATGGTTGACTTTACGCCAAAGAATTCGATTGGAAAGGTTCTAGGTTTCAACAGATGGATCTATTCGGGCGGATACAACGAATCGGAGGACTTGGTAAATATAATGAGTGTAAGCAGCCTGAGAGTGACCAACGACATTATCGGGTCTTCGTACACTAACGGAACATCGGAAAACGTGATATATTCTTTTTTCCCAAACGTAGGCCCGGGTTACAAGATTATCGAAGTGCCGCATAATTTGATATATCTCCCGATTTTGCTATCTACAATTTCAACGATGGAAACGAGGCTCACAGACCAACACGGGAACCTACTAAATCTTCGAGGTGAGGAATTGGCGATTCGATTTCACATCAGGGAAGTTTGAAAGTTTTTGTAATTTATTAATAAAATGAATCGTTACATGGGCGTAAAAGTTAATATTTCAGAAGCGCAACAAGACAAAATTAAAAGATCACTTCAAGCGGGGAGCGGCGTGAGTATCAAACTATCGCACGATGATTTGAATGGCGAACACGTTTTGGCTCTCACCCAGGCGCAAATCAATAAAATGGCGGCTGCCTACCAAAAAGGAACTGGCATGATTATTAAAATGAGTAAAACGCAATTGGAGAACAACAAGAAAGTCGAAGGTGGATTCATAGGCGCTATACTTCCGTTTCTAGCGACAGCGGGACGGTTCCTTCTTGGTAGCGTACTGCCAAGTTTAGCACAGGGCGCATTAGGTGGGTTAGGTGCTGCGGCTGGATCGAAACTTGTCGATAAAATCAGCGGTTCGGGCGTAATGTATGTCAAGAAAGGTGACATAGCGTGCAAAATAAGAGCGGCCGGATCCGGTTTGTACTTGTCTCCGTGGCAAAAAGGCGCATCGATAATGGGATCCGGGCTTTACATGAAAACAGGGTCGGGCTATGTGAGTGGCGAAGGACTTTTGCTCGGCCCCAACTCGCCGTTTCGAAACATTCCGATTCTCGGCATGATATTATAAATTATCATATGTAAAATGTCGAGACCAATACACAAATTTGGAACTAAACCAACTAGACCGGTAGAGGTTAGAACGCAGCCCGTTTCAGTCTTTTGGAAGATTACGAGCGGTGTTACTCGCACTCCAGTAAGACAACTAGGAGGTCTGCGATGGGAGATTTTTGCGCAAAATGATATCACGATACAACCAAAGACAGCAAATACGCTAAGGCTTGGACTCGGTGTAGAAATGGCGGCAGGACTTTGCCTCGTTTCCCTCAGACAGAGTATCAAAGAACGACGATGCAGCCTACTAGACGGAGTGATTTCAGAAGATGTGATTGATGATATCATAGTTTCCATTCAAAACAACTCCGATTCGGCAGTGACTATAAACGAAGGAGATTCGCTATGCTGTGTAAATTATCTGCGGTAAAAAAATATATATTGCTAATAAATAAAAGAATGGAATACGAAGGCATCAAACTCTATCCAAACCTAACAAATATAACGCCCTCTGCGCCAGAAGGTGAAATACAAATAGCCGCGGGGTCTGCACAAACGTATCGACTTCAAAAGATTAGTGAAATCAAAAAGAAGATCGAGCAAGAACGCGACAAAAGAGCAACGTTGAGTAAAAAGTACCATAGAAGTGTGAGCGTAATCGGCGTAGTAGACAGCTTCCTCATGGTGGTCACGATGGGGCTCGGAATTTCGGGAATCGGCGTACTAGCTACCATAATTGCGGCTCCCATCGCTATTGCTATGGAAGGGACAGCGCTAGGTGCGGGGCTATTGAGTATAATCGGCAGCCGAATCTGTAAAAAGCTCGCCCTGAAAGCGGAGAAACACGAAAAGATCAAAACGCTAGCTGATGCGAAGCTCAACACGATCAGCGACCATATTTCAAAAGCTCTCGTAGATGATCACATTTCAGACGAGGAATATTCTCTGATTCTAAGCGAGATTGAAAAATTCAATGGCATGAAAGAAGAAATTAAAAGTAAGTCGAAAGTTGCGATAGACGCGATGGATGAGGAAACGAAACAATCACTCATCGATCGGGGAAGAGAGGAAGTCAGGCAGTCCTTTCAAAGCATGTTTGAGAAAAATACCGAATCTGCTCGAAAGACGACTAACGTGAACATGTATGAAATCATGTAGACTTGTAGAGTTTTGTAGAGCTATGTAGACCTATGTCGCTATGTCTGAAAATACGTCTAACTTGTGTTTTTACACATGTCGAAAAACATGTAGAAAAACACGTCGAAAAACACGTCGAAAAACACGCCGGAAAACACGTCGAAAAACATTAAATTTTTTATTAAAAATGTCGTTTCTAAAGATAGATGACCCGGCGAAAAGAAATTTCATAGTCGAAGAGTTTCTGAAATCCAAGAAGAATATTCAACAAAACTTTTTATCGGAGAGATTGGGAGATTCGGGGCTGCAACAAGAACTAACCAAGCTGTACAAGCCTATCGTCGATTCGCAATCCGCAATTTCCAAAGAGCAGAATGTCTTACTATCCGCCATCAAAGAAAACTCGATAGCTACTACAAACGCACTACAGACGCTACCCGCTTCGTTGAAGATTCAATTTCCTCAGTATCCCTCGATAGAAGCGTATAGCGACGATCCGACTGAGGATATTAGAACTTTAGAATTAGGGGATGTAGCCACCAAGTACCTTCATCAATACGCCTCCGATAGAAAAATCGTAGACACGACGTTCGGTATACGATCAAAAAATGGACAATTCTACATCGGCGACACTCCGATTTTTATTCAAGGAGACGATGTGACGGTTGGAAATAAGACGTATAGCGGAACACCGGGGCTTTGGGAGTTGTTGACGATGAAACAGCCGAACACGTCGATATACGATAATAATGATAGAGACGATTACGCCGAGATTCTACTCGCGTCAGATGCTATCAGACAGCCAAAAAATCCCAACAAACCGAAAGCATCTGCGAGCGTCAAATATAGAGAAATTATCAAGCCGATATGGGAAAAGAGGACTCGTAATGCGGTGGGTAAAGGCGTGGGTGGTGTAATCGTTATTTCCGAAGATCCAAACGTGTTGGCGAAACAGCTAGAACTACGATTTCAAAGCTTCAAAGCAGGCAATACCGGCGTGAGAAACGAGATCGTGGCGATGTGCGACGCGTTATTGAGGCAGGAAGTGCTGAGTAAAGATGCTTACAAAAATATAATGATGACATTGTAAAATGCAGAAAAAATGCAAGTCATTAATAGAAGGAGGTATAGAAAACAATACGTTATCGGAGGATCGGGAATATTCGATACAATTTCGGGATTTTTCAAACGACTAGTTACGTCGAACGCCGCCAAACAATTAGCAACGACCGCTCTCAACGCGAGTAAAGACGTGGCGAAAGAAATTGGGAAAAAGGCCATCGATGTTGGGAAAACAACCGCAATCGACGCTGGTAAACGATTAGTGGACAAAGCAGTGGCCAAACTGTTTACTCCTGCTCCTACTCCCACCGCCAAGAAAATTACGCCAGAAACTAGACAAATTTTAGAGCGGCTGAGTGGCGTCGGGTCGAGCCCAAATATCCCGAATATTAATAATCTCATGATGGGGGATGGTCTGAAGAAGAACAACGCCATATCGATACAAGATTTAGTACGCTCGCTAAACGGCGGCGGAATGAAGGTCGCGTAAAAAATATTATCGCGTAGTAGTAAAAATGCAATCATCTGATATTCTGAGATTTACCGAACAACCATTGAGCGATGAAAGCGTCGAACGCTACGAATGGTATGAGTATGAGCCGATATCGGGGGCGAATCTAAACACCTCCGGCGAGATTAGAATAAACATCGAACTTCAAGATCTATTTTGTCATCCAGCAGAATCTTACCTGTTGTTCGAGGGTAGATTGACGAAGGCAGACAACACCTTCTACGCCAATGCCGATGAAGCAACTCTTACAAATAATGGGCTCATGCATCTTTTCAGCCAAATTTCGTATTCCCTGTCGAATCAGGAAATTGAATCGTTATTTCACCCAGGCCAGGCAACGACGATGCTCGGATTACTCAAATACCCGAATGATTTTCAACTAGCTCAAGGATTGAATCAGTTGTGGTACAAGGACAGCGGAGCGACGGCTGCTATCGCGAATAATCAAGGTTTCGCCGTGAGACAGTCGTATATAATTCAAAAACCAAATGCCAAAGGTACTTTCAGCTTTGTAGTTCCATTGAAGCATATTTTCGGATTTTGCGATGATTACGACAAGGTTGTTTTTGGTGTGAAACATACGCTAACTCTGGTTCGTAAAGCCGATGATGACGCAATTTTTAGATCAGCCGCCGTGGGCGTAGCGCCCGCTGCGCCCGCGGGGAAAGTTAGGCTGGATAAAATCTCATGGTTCATGCCGCACGTTATTCCCGCGGATATGGAGAAGATGCAATTGTACAAAACTATCGAATCGAAAGCGTCGCTGCCAGTTGCGTACAGAGCCCGTCAATGCGATACCACCTCCGTCGCACAGTCGACTAATTTTAGCTGGAGACTTAGCGTCAAGACATTACCTGAGAAGCCTAGGTACATCATCTTGGGTTTTCAAACCGACAAAAGCGGCGATCAAGAACAAAATCCATCCGTTTTCAATCATTGCGATCTGAAGAACATGTTCGTGATGATGAACCAGGACCGATACCCAGTTGTCGACTACAACCTATCATTTCCGAATCAACAATTCGCGCGGGCGTACCGAGCAGCAGCCGCGTTCAGTGAAAAATACTATGGAATGGACGAACTAATGACGCAATGCAATATCACACCCTCGGACTTCAAAGATCTGTTTCCGATTATGGTGTTTGACGTGAGCAAGCAATCCGAGCGTCTGAAGTCATCGGTGGTCGATATCCAGATCAAAGGTACGTTCAATACGGCGCCGCTGGCTAATACGGAAGCATACGCAGTGGTGATTTCAGACAAGTTACTGAGGTTTCAATCGGATGGCCAGAAAATGAGTGTGGTATATTGAAGAAAGATAACGTTGAAGAATAATGAGACTTACAGATACCTATCGCGCGTATTTGAACGATAGGTATCTACGGTTACCTAGTACAAAAACTCGACCTGCAATCCGGCTCCAGCCCTGAGAAGAAGGCGACCGGCTGTTGGAGTGTTTCCGGATGTGGCAGAATATACCTTCATACCGAGCTTATCGTTGGCGTTGAAAAATATGGCGACGGTTGGTAATACGAGCGATACTATGATGTCGGCTGTTTGCCCGCCCACCGTGTATTCAAAAAGTTCGTTATTATGTATCTCGTCTTTGACATACGCAACCCTGATTGTTTTTACGCTCGGACTGTCATTTCCTATCAAGAATTTCGCGTATCCACTAAGTCGATATACGCCTGTACGAGGAATAGTTATTAAGCCCAAGGACGTCGTATACGCCGAATCCGTATTGATAGCAACGACCGTTAATTGATGGTGCATTACATATGTGCCTGAGAATGCTCCACCATGCGTTGCATATGTGCCCGAGAATGCGCCGCCACCACTTACGATTGCGGATGCTCCTCCGTCACCCTCTCTCAACACACAAATAGCCGGTCCGGTTGTAGGCCGCCAATTCGGGGACAATGCTGGTGCCGCTGTTATAGCTCCAGCCGTTCCTTCGAACCTATATGTAATACCGCTCGTCGTATTTCTCACTAGATTGCCCGGGGATACCCTCATACCCGAAACGTAATCTCTAGGGGCGATATCCGCTGTTTTATCAACGACTAGGGCAGTAGCCTGGGCTGAACTAATAGCGTCACCCCCGTTACCTGTAAAAGGGTAATCAGTCGGTAACCCTACGAGATGATGGCCATTCATATTTAGATTCCCAGTCGCCGGATTTGCTCCATCTAACCTTAGAAAAGTACTGTTTACTTGGGACAGCGTAACACCCCCTGCAATTATTCTTTGCGTAGATCCTGAATCCGTATGTCCAAATTTATCAACAGGCATTTTGAATATAATAATTTTTATTAATTCAGGGACGTAAGAATGCCGCTGAAAAGTCCCTACACAAAATGTTCGTAGCGATGGATGAAAAAGCGTGTATGTTGACGTAATCGAACTCGCCTAGAAAAACAATGTTACTACCGATTGAATGGTTGTGCGAACCTTTCGTACTCCCTCCGCCCGCAATTTGCATGTACGTCGCTCCATTTTTATACAGGTGGACGGTGCCATACGCGGTATTACTATTGTTACAAAATTCTATGTACGCCGAAACGATATAGTACCCGGCTTTACTGGGGAAGAAAGAAGTCGTTCCGATACCCTGTTCAATACCGTGTTTTGCGGTACCGCATCTTATTACGTTAAAAGTAACTGCAGTGTGGGATCTAGCGAGTATAGCCTGTTGAGTTGAACTGTAAGCGCTAACCGCAGGTCCTACCACCACCGCCACTTTCGAAGTAAGTTGTTCATCGACGTATTTCTTATTCGTCAAATGATTATTGTCGGTCGGGACGTCATCGTGATTCCGCAGTAAATCTATTACTTGTCCCCGACTCACAGCCTCATCTATTCCCGCCTCCCGAGTATTCGCTGTATTCGCTGTATTCGTTGTAGGCAGACCTCTAATAGTATGACCACTCATATTTAGGTCGCCAGTCGCCGGGTTTGCTCCATCTAGCCGTAGAAAAGTACTATTTACTTGACTTTCAGTAACTCCCCCGGCAATTACTCTTTGCGTAGATCCTGAATCTGTATGTCCAAATTTATCAACAGGCATTTTTTACATCTGAATATAATTTTCAATGCAGGCTGTTTATAACTTCTTGAAAAGTCACTCCATCTTTGCATGTTTTTTTCAGGACGTGCAGGCATAGATGACCGCAAAACACTTCGTTGTCGGGCTGCACGCGCTCGCTATTGTAGTACACGGGACTCTGTAAATACTCTACCAGTTCTGTAGGAGGGGGCAGGCCATAGCTGTCGAAATATATTTTGTCCTTGCCGTTTTTTGAAAACGCGACCCAGTGCGAGCCGGTTCCATTAGAATCGTCTAGATTCAATATCCCGCATTCAGTCCGTCTAGGTTTCTTCGGCAGCTCGTCTCTGAGAAATACTCCCCGGAAATTAGGGATATTGAGCTTTTTCGCGGCATCTAGTAGTTCAAAATTTGTCAACGGATGATTCGGGAGGACTACGCCTTCGACATTTATATTTTTCACAGTTGTATAGCTCATTTTAATATTTCATCTAGATGTTTTACAAACTAACGAGCTTTCGGGCTTCTACGCAGGCGAGATAATATTTATGTCTACAATTTTTGCATTCATTCGCCTTTCCATCTTTTTGAAATCGATTGTTGACGTATTCCGATATGTTCTGATTTACCTTACACCGGCTGCAAACTTTTGTGTCTTTTGTCACCCTAATTTCCTGTCTTGCGTATTTGTACGCAAGCTCTTTCACTTTGGCATTTTTACAAATTTTACAGCTGGGGTAATACCCGCTCTTCTGTGAGTTATCTTTGTGAAATTCGTCCAAGCTTTTTTCTATTTTGCATTTAGAACACACTTTTTTTGCCGCATCCATTTTATATTAGTGTAAATTATTCTTTATTTTGTTTAGTTTTCAGCGTGTAGTGCCCATAGGCTAGGGTGTGGATCCCGTCATCCATTATTACTCTTTTGTCGTCGTCGGCGGACAGAGCTATTTTATTTACTTCTTCGGTGTAAATTTCATGGCGGTAGGAGCGAATGACGTTCATCGCTCTCGACTGTTGTCTTTTCGTAAACACGCAGTCTTTGTAATCTGCGTGAGTGATTGATTTCTTGACGACGTTCTTTTTCACACCTTTACATTTCTTGTAGTCTTCACCCGCCATTTTGTAAGAGTACAACTTGGATCGCAGCCCGACAAATTCTTCAATCTGTTTTCCCACGGCCTCGTCTTTGAACATACCAACCACTTTTTTATTAACGCCGGATTCTATACCCGACGGGTGATCGCTCGGATAGTCTGAAGTATCGAACATACTTTGGACGTCGCGGGAAATATCTTTGTAGAAGTCTTCCGTTTTAATTTCATACGCCAAAGAATCGGTATCGGTGAATAATAGCTTGGCCCTATCTCCGTACTTGGCCTTGATGTAATTATAATGAAAATCATACATGAGCGTCTTACTGACGTCTAATATACACATCCCTAGATATATCGGCTTGTTGTAAAACAACTTGGTCTTTTTCATGTGAACGGCGATGAGGTTTTCATCGAAAATCGTTCGTCTGTCGTAATTAGTTTTCGCGACTAGCTTGATAGCTTCCTTCTCATCACTCACCAATCGTATGTCAACTCGATTCTCGATAGCTTCCATTGTTTTACCGAAAACGCTATTGTTCATCAGCTTGAAAAAGTCTTTCTCAAAATCGTTCGTAGCTTTCGTTCTCAGGTTGGTATTCAGATCGATATACTTTTTCAGCCAGGCACTTTCCACGAATTTTATTCCTCGATGTATTTTTACGATTTTCAATCCGAGACTTTCATACAATTTAAATTTTCGTAATGAACGACGTACTTTACTTTGTCATTCAAGTTTGGAATTAGTTTCGCTACATTCGATCCCGCGGGTTTTACACTCTCCGGAGCGAGAGGATAATCATTATGCAGGTCGTGCAATTCCTCTGGATATTCTAAGTCGACTTCTAACACACATCCCACTCCGTCTCGTTCGGTAATGTTCCTCCAATCATTCAATTCGTCATCGTTCATCCATTCAAACCCATGAGTTGGTAAGGGTTTGCTCATCGCCCATCCATACAAGTTGTTCGCGTCCAAGTATGGAATGAATACTGAATGTTGGGTGGGATTGAAAGCTTCTCCCATGTACTCGTTGTTCGCTTTCGCGTATCGATGTGAAATCGTGCTGACGCCTCCTCGTATTCCCTGCTTGATCATCAGCAACATATCGTAGTCACTCAACAACTCCAACTCTACACCAGTCGTCTTCAACGCCGCGTCCCAAGAAAGTCCAGGCGAAGTATAATACCACGCGGGATCTAGGTTGTAGTGCTTCATACAAGCATCTCTAAAGTTTTCAAAGACATCCGCTAATAATAGAACATCCGATAAATTGTACAAGTCGTGATATTGGCGTAATGTTTTGCATTCAAATTTGTCCCATACCGTTTTCGCGTGCGCGTAATCTTTTTCACTAATGCCCGAATCGGTTAGTTTTGAATAGAAGGCATGTTTCGGTGGCAACTCGGTTTCGTTTAATCTTTCAACACCGTCGACGTAATCATACGGGTAAACACCTTTTCTGAGTAAAAGATCCAGCTTCTCACCTTCAAAAAATTTCCCTAAATTCTTGCACTGATCTTTCTGAAGATTTTTCGATAACGCGTCGAGACTCTGGGGCATGAATCTAAGACTATCGATGAAACGTAATTCGCGCTTGACTTCTCTCTCTTTTCCATCTGCGTCTACAAACTTATCGACGACGACCTCTCTGCTGAATGAGATATACTTTTCTTCGTTGCAGGGAATGCATTTGATTTTCTCGCCGTGTTCACCTCGTAATTTCTTGATAAATAAATGGCTGTCATAACCTGTCAAATTGTGAAATACGACAGGGAAGAACTTGGGGACTTTGTATTTCAGATTACAAAGGTTGTGAGCGGCACCTCTAAATTTTCCAGTCAAATGGCAGTGATCTCGTACTGGTTTTTCTTCGCCTATAAATTCTCCTTCGCATATATGGCAAACAGTAGCCGAGTCGAAAAGCTCCTGCTCTTTCTTTCCGAATATCATTTTCTTTGGGAATTTGAACTGGTTATATATTCGTTTCACATTTTCTTCGAGACTGTCTATGAATTTCTGAGCGACATCATCGTCTTCGTTTTCAGCTGTAAACCTCACAGGCTCTTGAGAATAAACATCATCGTCGAAGCATTTCAAATGATAACAAAACGAACTGGGCGTATGTTTTTGAAACTTGTTGGTGTAAGACGTGCTAGGAACGGGTTGGCATGTACCGATAGGTTTGATGAACGACTCAAAATCGGCAAAGTACACAAACGGTACGCGCATCTTTCTATAGTGATGTGTAAAACTTAGCATAGTCCCAGGTTCCGGAAGTTCTATTCGTTGGGCGTCCTGCTGCGAACAGTACTAAGTATGTTTGCGAAGCGATTCTACCTTTCTAAAACCGATTAAACATCTTCTGCAATAGTGCATTGAATTATGGGATTTTTCTGTTCGTAGTGCTAGCAATCTGTTAAAATTCTTGATGCAGCAATAATGCTTCTTTTCCCCATCAGAAATGAGTAATAGATCTACACACCTATCATTCTCATGCTTTGATATATATAGTGGGAATACATTCGCTTCTTTCTCGTAACCAAAAACATTAACACTAATATTATTATTTCGCTCAAACTTACTCATCACATTAGCGTCCGCTGCTACGGGGAATTCGATACCAGACCAATTGAGTTCCTCAGACTGTCTAATTAATTCTTTCGTAATTCTTTCTGTATTTTTGTCGACTGGGTTTACAGCTCTCGTTACGCACCACTTGAAGCATTCATCGTCTTCGTTCTTCATATTAATAATAGCCTTTTTATTCGCCAAATAATCAGGAAGTGGAATATAAGAACTTCCTTTCAATGGTTTATATACCACTGTATCGATATCCAACTTCAAAACGGTTTTGAATCTCCAATTACTCCCCCGCATTTGAAAACTGGCCATGCTCTCCTTAATTTTATCCGCTGCGTTGGCATATATTTCCCTCACATCGGTTGCTTCTAAAATAATATCACTCTTTGATTTGAAATTAGGCTCGGCTGTTACTACTTCGCCGGTTTTCATATCTACTTTTTCCATTACGCACATGAGGTCGAATTGAACTTTTACCCCGCGATTTTTCCCTAGCAGCCTAACTACCTGCGGTCTTACAGCCTTGAGAAAAGTTGCAACATCGATCCCGTTGTCGCCATCGATCGTGTATCTTTTTGTAAACCCTCTGATAGCCATCGCAGTCTCTCGAAGTTTGAACCTATGAATGGGCGGTTTTATTTGAGGGGGTAACTCACTAATCTCGCGAGTCAGCCAATCCGAAAAAACTATTTTATTTTTCCCCGTGTTCAAAAATTTCCAAGTATTAGACAAGAATGCCGTAAGTTCCGCTTTTGCTAATCTCGAGTATCCTCGCACACCTCTCTTTTTTGCGATTTCTCGCAATTCTCGTACAGTGGCGGGAGTATGCGCGGGTGCTTTGTTGACCCGGGCCCGAGCACCTAGTCGATCTCCCTGCGATATGAACGCTATGAGTTCCGCTTTTCGCAAACTCGAGTATCCTCTTTGTCCTCTCTGTTTAGGAATTTGTCGTAATTCTTTCAGATTATACGATGAGTAGTCCATTTTATATTGGAATCTCTTGTCTTTAGGCCGAGCGGTATATTCCATTTTTTCAGTCATTTTATATACACCAGAGAAAAATTTTTTTTACTTTTTTTTTTTTAACTTTTTTTTACTTTTTTTACGCCAGACATCGAATTTCAAAAAGTAAGGCTATATTGGTCAAACTGTGCGGGCACTCAATTTTTAAGGCCGTATTGGTCAAATGGACGAAACTGAAGGCTGTACTGGTCAAGTAGGCGAAGGTCAAGGCTGTACTGGTCAAATGGGCGAAGGTCAAGGCTGTACTGGTCAAATGAGTCAGCCGCCTTATTGGGCCTCTACTTTCGTCGACTTGACCTATTTTTGTCTCTTGCTCACCTCTGCAGTCATATGATCTCAAAATGAAATTATACTACATGTATTCGGTGTCATAATCTGTTTGACGTCACAATAAGCCTAATTTCGTATTCTCGGCGAATTTGTAGTAGATTGCATTGTAATCGTAATGACGTCACAATAGGCCTCGTTTCAGGTTCTGTAATTGAACTTCAATAATTATTGCGGTAGATCTGTGTGATAATCGAAGTGACGTCACAATAAGTCTAGTTTTTAGGCTCTACTCTCAAAATGTGCTTTTATAATAGTAGATCTGTATCATGATTGAAGTGACGTCACAATGGTCCTAGTTTTATATTCTCAAACTGAACGTATAATAATAGATTTGTATCATAATCAGAGCAATGTTGCGTTTATACAGCCCCAGTTCTTTATTATGAAGATGAAATAATATGACAGCAGATCTGTATCAAAATCGAAATGACGCCACAATAGACCAAACTCAGCAGCTGAAGTCATCAGATTTTAAATAACTGGAGTTGCCTCGGGTTTTATCAGTTTTTTGGGCGAAAGACTAAACATTTTAACGGCGGAAGACCAACGAAAACTTTTTTCGGCCCAAGACAAACAATTTTCGCCCCCTTCCAAAATTTCTGTATCCGCCCCTGTACTCGTTTAACTCAAATCGAAAAGGTAGGCCTACGTCTATAGTCAACTTTCACAGTTCTACTGACACGAAATCGCCAGCTGCCAAAAGGTTCATTAGCTGCACTTTGTGCAAAAATGAATTACGTCATTATTTCATGTAGGTCACTTTGAGACTTCAAGAAATCGTAGGCCTAAGTAAAATATTTCTAGTCGATGATCGCCAACGTTCGACTCGACTTTGCAAAACTCACGATCGACTCGACTTGCAAGTCGATCGAGTCGACGATTTTTCGATCTACTCGACTTGTCCGAGTTATGATCGATTCTATCGATCGACTCGATCGACTGCGGGTATATTACATTGAACAACTAATGACATTTGGAAATTATCGAACTGATCACATTGCTTTTGGATTCATGAAACTGATTTCAATACGTGTTACTTCATCAAGGCGATATAATTACTTATGAATTGATTTGAGCTGATTATTTTTTCAGCCCAATGAGCTGATTACAATGTAGTCTTGTAAATTCGTCTGGCTGATTAGAATGCACGAGAATTGTCGTCGTAAAATGTAAAGCTACACAAATCAAGTAGAGGCTGCAATTTTCTCTTTTCAGACCATGAAGAAATGGTGAAACTGCCAACGTTATTGTGGCACAGTTATTCACTGACAATAATGCTATTTCAGATCTATGGCAAAGAAGGCAACTTGCCGCTGTAGTAGGCTACACCGCAAACCGCCGATGACTGTCAGGACACGTAGCCTACATGTAGTAGACAATAATTCGTGAAGATATTTAACACATTCAGTGCCACGTACGTATATATACGTACTTCATTAAGCCCACGGCAAGTGCCACGTACGTATATATACGTACTTCAGTAGACGCAATACAACGGTTAGCTGGCAATAAATAAATAATAAACAATAAATAATAACTAAATAATAAATAATAAATAAAAAATAATAATAATTAATAAATAAATAATAAATAATAATGAAGAATAAATAATAAAAAATAAATAAATAATAAATACATAATAAATAAATAAAAAATAAATAATAAATAATAATAAATAAGTAATAAATAAATAATAAATAATAAATAATAAATAATAAATAAATAATAATAAATAATAAATAATAAATAAATAATAAATAATAATAAATAAGTAATAAATAATAATAAATAATAAATAAATAATAAATAATAATAATGAATTATAAATAATAAATAATAAATATAAAAAATAATAAATAATTAATTAATAAATAATAAATAATAATAAATAAATAATTAAAAAAATAATAACAAAATAATAAATAAATAATAAATAATAAATAAATAAAAATAATAAATAATAAATAAATAATAAATAAATAATAAACGGCTTGTTTGATTAGTTCATCTTTTGATCAGTTCATTTTAAATTTCTCATCCAGAGGTAGCGGATAGGCCTATTCAAAGTTTTGCAAATGTAAAGGCTGAGCCTTAGGCATATATTTATCTATAGTGGCCTATTTAACCGACAGGCCTCCGAAAATCATATTAGATGAGTGAAATAAGATTCAGGTGTGTGATTGTTGTGACAGAAGCACTTTTTCAGGTGCAGGGATAACTAGCAAACGAAGCTGACGCCCCTCAAATAAGCCTAAGCTCCTTGGCCTTACTATAACCTCGTGTCACTCACCATACTCATCACGGTTGGGCCATGCACAGAAGATTCTTTTGTGTTGAATATGAAACGTTACACAATGCGTCTGCCTACGTGTCTCACTACGATGTGCCCAAGGCTTAAGCCATGCACGCACACATTTCGCAGTAAACTTGAAAAAAATTAATACAACTTGTCCATAACACTGATCCAGAATAGAACGCATTTTCAGTTTTCAATGTGCTCATTTAAGGTAGATAGACCTCTGGGTAGGGAAAAAATAAGAAACAATAGCGTGCTATGCATTTAGGAGGCCGCACAGCAGAACATGCAGTAGCCTAACCTAAATGCATAGCATGCTATTGTTTCTTATTTTTCTTACGTTTTGCGACAGGATTCTGACTGTTAGCGTCAAGAAGGAGGATAATAAAGCTTCAAATGAGGAAAACACTAATTATAGGAAAAGTGTTGATTTTACATTTGCCCTACCCAGGTTTATCTAGGCCTACCTTAATGAGGTCACTGAACTAGAGTTGCGAAAGCTAATTCTAGCATCTGCGCCGAAAACGTGCGAGTTGGATATTGTCCCTACATTTATCATTCAAGAACTCATAGACGACTTTCTGCCAGTCCTCACTACGCTCTGCAACCGGTCTATTCAAGAAACCGATCTTCCATCTTCTCAATAACAGTCAATCCTGCTTCCTGTTCTGAAGCGAGACGGTCTGGACCCAAGTGATCCAGCCAACTACAGGTCAATTGCAAATGTTATTTTTTTATCAGGGTTCAGTATTGGGCCCTTTTTAATTTACGTTTTCTATGCAGCTGGTATTGGTTCCTTGTTGTCTGCATGTGGCCTCCTGCACCAACTCTATGCTGATGACGTTCAGGCCTATGCTCACTGCCTTGCAATTGATGCATTGTCCACTGTAGGCCTATCTGTAATGTCCAATGCCATTGGTACTCTCTCATCATGGATGGCATCTAATCGTTTATTGCTAAATCCCTCTAAAACTCAGTTCATCTGGTTTGGTGCTCGCAGGCAATTGGCATCCATTGACCTGCACTTACTAGCAGCAACTTTCCCTGATATATCCTTCTCTCTCACAGCGCGAGACCTTGGATCAAGAGCTCAATTTCTCAAAGCATATCAATTTGGTCACTCGTATAGTTGCTACTCCCAGCTTCGGCAACTCCGAGTTGTCTCAAGATATCTCTCTCTCTCTCTCTCTCTCTCTCTCTCTCTCTCTCTCTCTCATAGTGCAACTCTGACACTTGTCCATGCTTTTGTCAATTGTCACCAGTAGAATTGATCACTGCAGTTCGGTACTCATGGGTCTGCCACTTGGACTAATTGGGCGTCTTGAACGAGTTCTTCGTTCGGCTGCTCGCCTCACTGGCCGCATTTATAATTATTCCCCCGTCTCTGCTTATATGCGTAATGTTCTCCGCTGGCTCCCTGTTTCACAGCGCATCTCCTACCGAGTTGCTGCGCTTGTCTGGCGTTGCCTTACTGATTGTGCTCCATCATACCTGTCTAATTTTTTTAAAGACCTGTCTCCGACCTAGCCGCCCGTCGAGCTCATCGCTCTGCGACAACGGGGGAGCTTTTGGTTCCTCGAGCTCGCGCTTCTACAAGACAGCGCCGAACCTTTTCTACTCTGGGTCCCGCTATCTCGAATGGCCTCTCACTAAACTTGCGTCTTGTGCCTAGACTAAATTCACCTGCTTTTTATAAGTCGCTCAAAACCTATTATTTTAGCTGTGGCTGTACTGGGAGCGCCTCTGAGTAGATTCTTGAAGAAGCGCTACATAAATTCACAAAATGAATGAATGAATGAATGAATGAATGAATGAGGCGATGAGACATTTAGACAAAATGGGGTCCTGGGGGGGATATTTATTGAACTCTTAAACCATGTCTTTCAGCAATGAAATTGTAAGAGATTTTGCTGCGATGGCAGCTCCGAATAATACCATAACAGTTCTGTACTGCTAGTCTGTTAGGAAATTTAACAGATTTAAGCAATAGGACGAGACACTTTTGAAGTCTTAAACCACGACTATCAGTACTGAAATGATGAGTATTTTCGCTACAATGACCGTCAAAAATGCTACCATTGCAGCGTGAAAAAAAGCATTTAGATAATGGGGAGGGACATATCTCCTTCCCCAAACTCATCCCTCTGCTATTGACTCAACACTAAGCAATGGTTGCAAAATACACAAAGGTATAGGCTAAGCCTTCACAGAATTAGTTCTGAAAATTAGAAAATTACACATTTTGGGTGCACGGGTTGAGCCCGTAAACCACCTACATAGACTATGACATGCCCCATTGCCCATATGGTTTTCCTATTCAGTGGGCATACCCATATGAAAGTATACTTATAAACTTGTAGGCTATACATGTAGGCCTACATTTTTAACTTTTGTGATCATAGTAAAGACGAAAGACATTTCTTTTACAATAAAATTTTGACATTCTTGTACTGGTAGTCTGCGACTCTGCAAAACGACTTAGAAATTATTAATGAAGTTTTTCATGATTTTGTCGTTCACAAATAGCTGGCAAAAAGAGCCTTAAAATGGCTCCAGTTGAGGTCAACAGAACTAAAAAATGCGTTGGTGGCTGGGGCTCTGCCCCAGACTCCGCTGGGGGAGCTTACGGCGTTCCCCAGACC